>CM069443.1:48206342-48245575 GCA_035610835.1 Ophiura sarsii | reverse complement strand
GATAACCTTTTTTTTTCGTCAATAACTTTGTTCTAAATGGTGTTAGCTTCCGATTGAGAATACTTACCCTTTCCCCAAATTTGCTATAATTTTCTTATTTAATTTTTATTTCGTGCCATCACTTTCGATACGTTGACCTATATACAGTAGCGTAGCTAGGGGGCAAGCCCCCCCCCCCCCCCCCCCCCCCCACACCCCCTGAAAAAAATGACCGGGAAAATCGGGAAGGTAGC
Organism: Ophiura sarsii; assembly: GCA_035610835.1. Taxonomy (NCBI): domain Eukaryota; kingdom Metazoa; phylum Echinodermata; class Ophiuroidea; order Amphilepidida; family Ophiuridae; genus Ophiura; species Ophiura sarsii. The sequence goes on along the minus strand of CM069443.1, from coordinate 48,245,342 downwards.
GGAAAATCGGGAAGGCAAAGGAGGGGAAAGAAAGGGAGAAGAGGAGACTAAAAAGGAAGGAAAGGGAAATGGGAAAGAAAAGGGACAGAAAGGAGAAAGGAAGAAAGGCAAATTAGTTTTAAAATTGCAGTTTTTTCACCCCGGTATGAGGTCGCAGCGTGCTTATTCCTCATAATTTGACCATTAAACGAGGATTTGCACAAAAATGTTACCAAAATCTCTCTCTTTTTCTTGAAAATGGCCGTTTTTGAACCCCTTAACGCACCCAATCTAAAAAAACACAAATTCTTACGCGTTTTTACAGTATTATATTTGACGGATTCACTAAGAGGCTAGTATCTATCACTATCAATGGCAATATCAAAAAGGTACCTAAGCAGTGGTAGCTTATCCTGAATCTATATGCCCAAGATGAGCAAGGGAAGATAGAAGGCAACAACTTATGTGACTCTTACCTCATCAGTATCCAGTTTTGCAAGAACCTCCTTCAGTGTGTGTCCCCTTTCCGCAATCTCTCCAATCTGTAGGTAAAAATGAGATAAATTCAGAGAGTTTTAAAAAAAGCTGGGCTCAGAAAACAAGTCTGAATACACACGGACACGCTCACCCTGCCGGCTCGGGCACAGGCGCCTGCGCCTGGGATCCAATGATTACCACGCGGCCTTCCGATTACCAGGATGAGATAGAATTAAAGCGAGTATAAAGGTAATCGAGTATAAGGCATGGCCAACCAAATAAAGCCTCCTTACCGTATTACGAATAAAGATATTAATTTACTAAAGACTAGCTTTATTCCGTTTTGAAAGTTTTCATAGCCCTATAACGCTAATCCAACCGTAATCCTTTTATTACAGAATAAAGCTTATAATTCTAAAGATTAGTTTTATTTCGTTTGAAAGTTTTATAGCCTAACCCTAACACGGAATAAAGCTCATAGCCTCATTATTTGCTAAATATTATGTTTTTCACGCATATAAATCATGTGCATAATAATTATAGCCTTTAAGGCCCGTTTATGTGCAACGACGCACACGGGAGTAAAGGCGCCATAACCTAAGCAAGCCCGCATAAAGGCGGCTAACCATAACTTTAACTCCAAACCTTAACTCCTTGGTGATCATTATTACATTTTGGATTTGTCACATACAAATGGACCAAAATGCCACCACAACATTTCCGATAAAATTATTCTCAAAATCTGCAAATCCACGCGTTTGCTGTCGCGAATGGTCCCAACAAGAACATGCACAGTTGCTATTTTAACCAAACGTGGCCCATATGTTGCTCATACCATACTCTTATGCTTTTTGAAGGATGCCAAAATGTGAGCCTTTTGGGACAACCATATTGGCCAATTCCAATATGGCCGCCATAATGGGGGATCAACAAATCAAATTGCTTCATTTAAGCTGACAATCATACCAAATTGTTTGTCTGAGCACAAGGATTCTAAAAATGTATAGTTTGCCCCACTTCCAATGTGTGGTACTGAGATATTGAGCCAAACGTGAAAAGGTCGTTGGGGTCAACATTTCAACGTGTTCCGATTTTGACAAACGATATCTCAAATTGTTCGTCAGATCACAAGGGTTCAAGAAATGGTAGTTTTACCACCTGGAGTCATTTTTATGCCATATACAGGGTCAAAAGGTCACAATCCCATTATACGTCTATATACGCCTATATAAGTTGACCTTTTGACCCCTGTACAAGGCACAAAAACGACTCTGGTTGGTAAAAACGACCATTTCTTGAACCTTTGTTATCTGACGAACAATTTGAGATATCGTTTGTCAAAATCGGAACATGTTTAAATGTTGACCCTAAAAGCTAAGGTCAACGACCTTTTCACGTTTTGCCCAATATCTCAGTAACCACACATCGGAAGTGGGGCAAACTATTCATTTTTAGAATCCTTGTGCTCAGAGGAACAATTTGGTATGCTTGTCAGCTTAATTAAAGCAATTTGATTTTTTTGATCCCCCAGTATGGCGGCCATATTGGAATTGGCCAATATGGCTGTCCCAGAAGGCTCACATGTTGGCATCCATCAAAAATCAAAAGAGTATAATATTAGCAAATTTGGTGCTTTTAGAAGAATATGAACCAAACCTCCCTTATGGTGCCCTAACAGCCCCAACTATTACCCGTTCGTGACATCGACGGAATCAACGTATAACATTTCATACCTTATTCCGTTGGCGTGTACCATTACGGGGTACGAAACATGATATTATTGCCCTTTCGACACCATATCATGCAAATTACTGTTCAAAGTTCAATGAAACTAATTTCAGTAGGTGGGGGTCCGATGACGTCACGCCAAAGCTCGGGTAGGCCTATGCCAAACATGAAAATATCCTCAGAATTTCTTTGCAATATGCCACCTTTTTCAAGTGTATGGTTAGACTGAATTCTTACTTCAAGAAATTATTAAAATAATTGAATACAATAGGAGGATTAGGGTAAATTCTTACCTGTGTATTTTAGAAGACTTCAGATTCAGTTTCATGCACCATGTGAGAGCGGAACGAAAACATTTACGATCGACGAATCGCATAGTACGACAAGTCTCGCAGTAAGAAATGGTGTACATTTTATGCCCTAATCAATCTCAACTTGACTCTTTTGTTCAAAAAAATACTTTTAAAGCATTTTTTCTTTGCATTTCAATTGGGACTACTTTAATGGCGTAGGACACCAGCTGCAATATGAGTTTTGAGTTGGCCGGGCGTGTCGAGTTGAGATGAATGGGAAATGATGATGCAATTTCTATTATTTTTTGCCCTATTCCAGACTGCTATTACAGTGGCGTATCATGGGGGGGGGGGGGGGGGGGGGGGATTTGGGGGCATGTTCCCCCGGCCCCGGGTCGTCCAAAGGGGTGGCAACAAAAATATGACGGGCCGACACAAACGCAATTGATGTGTGGGTATGTGCGTGGTGGGGGTGACGGCTAACTTCTTTCACTTTGCTCAAGGGCGCCAAAATCTTAACTCGACGTTTTTAAGTTCTTATAACCTTTGAATAAAAGTATTACCGACAAGCATGGTTATTTTACGGTTCTCGTCACTTAACCTGAATAAGTTGTGACTACAAAGCAAGTGTGTCATTTCTATGAGTGTACTCAGACATATCAAATTCAGCTTTGGCCAACTGTGTTCATTTGCAGGGAACTCTTTTATTAGAATCACCATTCAGCATGGTCAGTGTGTAATTGAACATAATCAATAAAATCAATGATTATCTAACTGGTAGGCTACATGGTAGGTAGTTCAATTTGAGCAGAAAAAATATTTTCATTCATATTAACCATAAATCCACAGAATATTTGAATAGTGGATGTATTTTACACAATACATTGATGTATCCTATAAATCGTCATTAGAATCTCAAAGGCAGTGAAATTTAATTGGATAAAGTGTGTCTGTAGGGCTTGCCAAAAAAAAAAAATTGAAAACAAAAAACGTGGGATATATATTTTTTATTTTTGTCCATCATGGGACACATTTTTTTTTTGACACACCCTGTGTATGTATTGTGAAATCTTCTTAGAATTATTTATGTGTCGTACAGATTTGATTCAGAGCAGTAATTTAATGCAATTCTTATACTTTATACAATTTTCAGTGTCGTGTTGGGTTTGGTTACTCAACGCTTTGTTGGAACCACCGTACTATACATACTTGCGACATTTTGTGCTCAATTCTCATTTCCGCCTTAACCACAGATAAGGGACGTAAACCCCAGATAAGGCGGGCCTTAGCTGGGATAAGAGATGTAAACCTAGGATAACGGGCCTTATCTGGGGTTTAAGTTATTAACCCCAGATAAGGGACGTAAACCTAGGATAAGGCAGGCCTTATATAGGGTTAACGATCCTTATCTACAGATAGGGAGCGTTAACTAGGGATAAGGCCCCTTATCCATAGATAAGGTGCGTTATTTGGGGTTTACGTCCCTTATCTGCGCATGCCAATTATCATTTATAGATTTCTGCACATGGAGTTTTCCGTCACTTGATCTCAGTTGAAAATTCCCATAGCGTTACACTGCCGATAATGAGCTAATTGATATTTATGAGGTGATCTACTACGGCGATTTTACATTGAAATTTTGACTTGCTCGATAAAATCATGAATTGTAATGCTTTTAAATCATGAATCTGAGTAGGAAACATGAATGTATTGGTATTAAATGTACCACAATGAAATGGTAATGGGTCTGATGGTTTAATACTTTGTTGACAACACAGTGATAACTTGTAAGCTTCCAGGGGGAAATACTTTTGCGCGGCAGTGTAAATAGAATGAAAAAGGGACTTGTTGAGTTGGTATCAAAATATGTATACATAAAGGCTGAAGGCATTTCTTTTCACTCCATGAAGTGGTAATTTATTATAAGATATTATTAAACACAAGTGTATAAATTGTTATCAGAAATAAATTAATCGGTTTAGTCCTACACAACACCCAATCTCTCTGACATTCCACCTTGCATGTATTGTCAATAAGTGATGTGAATGAAGTATTTCATAGCGTGTCATATGAGATTGGCTCCCCATCCTCCGGCTCCCCATTCTCCTCCCCCAGCACCCGTTGATAAATGAATTGCTCCGAATTAAAACTGAAATAATGAAAACATTATTTTTTGAATGGTATGGAAAGAACATTTATTGTGCTTTGTAATGACACCAAATTGGTTATTATATGATGAGAATTATAAAAACGGTGATATCATAAACATCATTAAGAGTGTAAAAATGTCACACCTCCTCAAAATACGGGGTCCCAATTCGTGTAACGTGCACGTTCCTGCAGCGTTCATAGTTTACCTTCCGGATCTGAACAAAGAAAAGCCCCTATCTATTATATATTTTGTAGTATTATGGGGTACTTAGGCTGCTGTGACTAACAACCTGTGTCAAATTCGCTTAAACAAACTTATAAGAACTTTTCATCAACCTGTGACTAACAACCAAGTGTCTTGGGACACTTGGTCGTGGTGTCAAAATCATCCAATATATTCAATTTGGAGTGTAATATTTCACTACGAGTTGAACAAATGTCTTGCTGCATCTCTTCTCATTAATATATTCATGTTTCCTGCAACATCTGCACATTCAATTCCATGATATTGAAGAAAAGGTGTGCCTTGTATGAATCCCCATACAAATATCCCACTGGAAATAGCTCATGAATAATTAATCAAGCTCATTATAGCCAATGCAATCCAAAGGTAGGCAGTGTGTCAATTTTGACTATTTCAAGTGAAAATAAGAATATTTGGGAGGGAATTTTAAGTTTTATTTTAACACCATGACTTTCATATGGAAACCATCCAAATTCCCTATACTTTCTCACTGCACCCACATGATCTGGGAGTACTACAAAGTTCTATACATTTCATAATTACTTTGTATTATTTTCCAGCTAATGTAAAAATTAAAACTATCAAAGAGAAAGATTTAAATCACTGAAATAATTGTTATATATGTTTCCCTTATATATATATAATTAGTTTAACTATCTCTGAAAAATATCACAAATTCGCTTAAACAAACTTATAAGAACTTTTCATCAATTTGTAAACCTATAATACCAAAAAGCTATTAGTTCAATGGGTTCCCAGTGTTGTCTAGCATGCAAGGTGTCCTAAGACTTTTGGTTGCTAGTGTAGGCCTATAGTATTATAACCCTGATCACGATATTCCATTAGATGTAAAATGTACTTTGTCTTTTCATTGTAAAGCAATTCGGCCTATTGGTGGTTAGGTCTGAATGATAAAGATGAAGAGTTAGTGTGGAAAAATTCCGCCTCACCTCACTATTGTCCCGGTGTTTACTTGAAATGGAAATATGGTGAGCCAGGAGGCAACACAGGTGAAGATTGTGTCGCAATGATATCACTCGACTCACGTGGCTTCTCAGCTCACCAATGTTCTGATACGTTCCAGACACTCTGTAAAGCTACCCTCGGTAAGTTCATTTCTTTTCTTCAGTTACAATTAATTCATATAATCAGGAGGAATAGTGAAAAATCAGATTCTTCAGATCCAATTTGCAGCAACACAGACGTTTCGACAACCGCTATTGCCTTCATCACCGCATGACTGTCGATATGTTGAGGGGAGGAAATAAGACTCATCCGTTTTGAATAGTGACAAATCATGAGTTATTAAAGTATAAATTTGAAAAATGGTATAGACCTTATCTTATAATTGCCACCTTCCTGAAGGGTTTGCGCTTTGCCAACGTTACGCGATATGATATCGATGTTTACTACCCTATCAACTGCAGGAAGGCGCCAATTATAAAGGTATATTGAGATGAGACAAATTAATAGATCAAATATCGTATGTATATAGGAATGCCATGAATACTATTGACAAAGCCCGTCCATGATTAAGACGGGCATATCGGGTGAAATCTGACGTGTATTGGCCTTATTTATCCAGGGGTAGTGTTTTCCCTGATTTATTCTTATTATGGTTAACTTTTATATATATTTAGATACCAGTCACTCCTGTTTAACCATTAATCATGTTGATTCCGTGGCTTTTGGAGAAGTGTCTAGTTCCATTTGTTACATCCGAGATACCAGCGGTATCACGCGTAATTGGCTGGATGCCGTCTCCTACTGTGAAAACCTTAACCTTGGTGGTGTTGATAATTGGAGCCTCGTGGACGTGCTGAATAATGAAGAATTTACATATCTCCTCAATCAACTCTCGTCATCAAGGTATCTTAACATTTTTATCCTATTGAGCACTTCGTTCATTAAATCATTGACCTTTAGCCTTTTGAACCCTATAGAGTTTTGTAGGGGTTCAGAAAACTACCTCAGGTATGACTGGTTGTCTTGTCTAAACTTTGAAATAATATGAAGATAATACTAGAAATGTTGAGTCTATGTAGAAGAAACAACCTACAAATGCCCGATAATACTGTACAACATAAGGTACATTCACAATACTTTGTACCTTTTCCAGGATGATAAAACTAGAGTTACCCCGGGGTCTATTCTAATTTACGCTGAGACAAACATAGTCCCAAAATTTACGAACATAAAATGAGCAGAACAAAAAGGAGTCGTTTGTTCGTCGAAGGTATGCTGTGCATTAATACATTCAGGTATTGATGCTCATATTGCGCAGGTGCATTGGTATAACTATGACTTCATTGATATCGGGACGTTCTTTCTTTCTTTCTTACATATAATGCACAATGTTGTGCTTGCTGGACACCTCCTTTAAGGGGCGAGTCTGGACCAATCGCTCGAAAAATACATTTGGAGTTTGGACACTCGACCTCCGTTTCTATGTTCACATTTCACCGTGTCCATTGCACTGTACGAGGTACACATCTCATTCCTGGATTTATAAACAGATAATTTAATGGGAAGTGAATCCTAAAGATATTGAGAATTATCATCACATGTAATACGGTATATTTATATCCCCAAAACCATTGTATCTACATTACAGTGGGATGTGGTGGGTGGGGCAGAACGATAGGGACCGGGAAAACGTTTGGAAGAACCTTAATGGACCTTCCTCATGCCCTGGGGTGTATCTGAAGTGGAAACCCGGAGAACCAGATGGGCCTGAACATGCCGCCGGTACCCAACAGGATTGTGCTTTTTTGGGTGCATCTGAAATGTATGATGTGATATGTTGGGCAACACATCCAATATCCCTCTGTAAAACTACCTCGTGTAAGTAGCCTATGGGCTTGTACCGAATACACGCGTCACGTCACGTCACGTCACGTCACGTTTCACACTGGTACGTGTTAATCACTTGGTGTTAATCACACTTCACGCTGGTGTTTATCAATCACGTTGGTGTTTGTAAATCACGCTCATCAATCACGCTCATGTTAATCACGCTTCACATTCGTGTTTAAAAATTATGTATGTTTACGTTATACGGTATATATTCGAGTATTTTATTAATATTTCTGCAAAAACAGTGGTAACCACAAATTGCTCACGGAGCAGGCGGTAAACCAAACAATATTAATTTTACACTATGAGAAACACTCATGAAGAGCAATATAATCAATCAAAATAATATATAAACTACATGGACACAAGGAATGTTGTGGGAGCAAAGCCATCGCTATACGCGCAAATGGATGAAAAATGAAATGGCCTTTTAACGCGCAGTAGCATCCTCACGTGCTCGTTGACGCTGTTGCCAAACTAATTTGGAGCCTATGGCAGCACTTATGCTCAGGTATTTGACGATGGCTTTGCTCTTGCGGGAGCTAATCCCATGCATTTTGAGCCCGGGAACCACTTTATTGTGGACGCACCCTGTTGAACCAATAATTATGACTATTACAAGTATAGTTTGTATCAACTGTGATGAGTTCGGAAAGTGGTTGGTAATATTCAAATTTGGTATGGTAACATTGGTCCAGGAAAGCATCAAATGGCGTGGAAATTTCAACAATAAAAGCCTTTTTGTTTCGGTCGTCAAGTATGAGAATGTCAGGTTTACGATGTTCAATGCTTGTGTACACATCATGATTATTACTATGGACCATAGTACCAGTGATAAGTTTGTTGACGTGGGTATGTACATCTGTACGGATTTTCTTGAGTTCTTGATTGATATGGTTGACTATTCTATCATGTCTTTTTATATACATGTCATGAAAACGTATGCATCCATTCAGAATGTGTGAAGCTGTGTCAAATTGATTATTACAGAGATTGCATGATTTGTGGTATGAGTTTGGGTAATAGCGATGTAATAATGAATTACATTCAAGTAATTGTAAACGGGTTTTAAGGATGAATTTGACGAGATTGTCTTGAATGACCATGTTAGATAAGTAGTTGTTTGACATTTGGAAATCTATATCTGTGGTGTTTAATATTCTACCTTGTGAAAGCTTTGATTTGAATCTTGCAACGCGTTTATTATAATGATTTGTTTTGATGTGATTGGACACGGCAGAGTGGGTTCTAAGTACGATGGAGACTTCATCATCGATTGTATTCGTAATCACGTAATCGTCTCCGTTTATCTCTAAACTCAAGCATTCGCGCATACATAGTTCATTTAATTAAATCCACATTGATTTTGGCCAGTTCACTTTGCTTCCCTTTGTCACTCTTCCATGTTCGTCAACCTTATAACCAGCGAAAGTACGAGCATGATCATTTGTTTTAGTTGCTTTTCGTTTTGCCATGTGTAGTTCTAATGATGAGCGTGCGCTGTATCTAGTTTGTGGGTCATCGGAGTTAAGGACACTTAATAAAAATGAAATATTTTTGGCTATATAGATAGTTGTAGGATTTGAAATGCCAAGGCCACCTGATTTTCTTGGCATGAACATAAAATCTCTATTGCTGGATTTATTGAGCCCAAACCATGTCCTGATATGATGAACAATACGGTCTTCAAACCCAGACAACTGGACAAGGGTATTGAGAGGTTATACAGATACAAATTTAGTTTGGACATCACCATAACGTTAATGGCTTCAAGTATGGCGACTATAGGGAAAACAGAATTTGCTATTTGCGACATTGTTTTCGAAAGATCGTCAAAAACTGATTTCACTTGCGTTTGATTCGATTTGCGATTGGTCTCCATTCAGACAGATCTATTGATTCCGTACTCGATTTAGGTATTAACTTGATTAAAGCATGTTTCCAGTCTGATGGGATTTTACAGTTTGCAAGACATGTATTGAAAATCGATGTAAGAAATCGTACCATATTAGACAGTTTGTAGTCGACGTAAGTTAAGCGGTCGTGCCCTGGTGCGCTTCTGTTAGATGTGGTTCGCAGTGCTCGTTTAACCTCCGTTTCTGTTATGCGTTCAACTAAACACGAAGTGTCTTGGTGTTTTAATCACACTTCACGCTGGTGTTTATCAATCACGTTGGTGTTTGTAAATCACGCTCATCAATCACGCTCATGTTAATCACGCTTCACATTCGTGTTTAAAAATTATGTATGTTTACGTTATACGGTATACATATCAAGTATGATACATATCAGAAATGGTACTTATTGCTCCCAAATGATTAAAGTTGTAGTTTAATCCTGATTTTTGAACTATTACCTAATACTACAGTGCAAAAAGATATATTTTCAATGCATTTTGTAGGGTTTTTGGGTGTATTTTAATTGTAAATTTTCTGGTAACATTTTTCAACTTTTTCTGATAAATGAGGGCGCTACACCAGTTGTTCAACTCTAGGGGCTAATTTCTCGGAACTTTCGGGGATACCATATATAATTGTTTTGATTAAATTATCAAAGATATCATGAAATTTAAGGAAAATGTCAAATTGAGAAATTCAGTCGTTTTATAAGCGAGGAAATAGGCTTTTTGTAACCACCATTTTACATGTAAACGCATAGGGAAACCATTTGGTGGCGTGAACTCATAAGAGGATTTATAGGGCGCCTAATCATGAATATCTAGGCGCCATTGGAAGAATGAGAAGCCACAAACAGGCAAGAGAAACAAAGCCTATGTGATGGTTTGTGACCTACAAAAATGATCCGCCAAAATGTCAGCATTTCGTTCACAATGTTGATTTTTAATTCTAATTCTAATTCTATTAGTGCGTGATATCAAAGCGAATTTCATTAATATCTGTATTTCGTTCTCAATATTGATCTTAATTAATCCAGTTTGCCATCCTAAGCATGATAAGTGCGCGATCAAAAAAAGCGAATTCCAGAGGGTTGAGTGCAAAACTAATTGTATTGGTCGCGTTCTTCTAACGTGCTATAGCGTATGTACGCACATAATGTATACTCGCACAATAAAAACAAATCCCGGTGTTTGAATGATACATGTCTGACTGAAATATGTACTGACTATTAAACTATGCTGACGTCACGCTCTAAATTCCGATGGATGAAGTATTATGGTTAGGGAAAGAGGGACATCCGCCATCTCCTGCCCCCATGTGATGAACGAATAGTTAACCTCTATACCATGTATACAGTGCTAGCCGAAATACTTCACTATGTCGTATTACTGTACAGTCGCGTCAGGGGGCATTCCAATGATTACAGCTCAATATCGCGCACGAGATAAAGCGCTGACATAAGTAAACTATCCAAATCCAAAAACGAATTCCGGTACATGAGCGTAAATGCTGCGCCGACCTCTTTTAAAAATACGCTCTGACGTCCCTGCACAGAGTTAGATGAATGAAGTATGATACATGAGATGTCTGCAAAATTGTCGCCCAAAGCATAATATCCAAGTTAATAACATTTATTTCTCAAAAGATTACAATTATTTATGAGGTTGTTGTAACATTAACAATTACAAATAGCATAGGAATTTTGATTTTTACAAATGCGCCCCCTTTTTTCATCCACAGTATGTCGCAGTCATTTTAAAGTCGATAATGGTGAATACACTAATTGGAGCTTACCTCCTCTATCCACTCTTGGGTGGGATCGAGTTGACTTCTATCTGCGAATAAGTAAGGACGCACACATCATACTGAGCCCACAGAATTCCATAGGGTCGGAGTACTACAAAATAGGTAGGAGTATTACGATCAAATCACAGGTTGTTTAAACGAATTTGGTATATTTTTGAGACATTGTTTTAAGGGAAAACATTTATAAAATATTTCAGTGATTTAAGTTGTTCTCTTTGATATTTTTAGTTAATTTGAACATTGTTAAGATTCAAATTAGCTTGATAATAATACTAAGGTATGATGAAATGAAATGAACTGCCAATAGTTTGCCCTTGATGTGTGGGTGCAATGAGAACGTATAGGGAATTTGGATGCTTTCCATTATAATTTGAAAGTCACAGTGTCAAAATAAAATTTCCTCCCAAATATTTTATTTGTATGAATAAAGATTTCAAGTCTCAATATCTGTGAGAGATTAAAGACTAGTGACAATATCTGGATTAGTTTTACTTGAGTGAAACCATTGACAGACATTTGCAAAAGGTTATCATGAAAGGAAGTCAAAATTGACAGGCTACCTACAATAGCATTACATTGGCTATAACGAACCTGATTTTTCATGAGCTATTTTCAACGGGAAATCTGTATTGGAAAATGAAAATGGGACACATTTTCTTCAATTTCATGTAATGGAATGAACAGATGTTGTAGGAAACAAAAATATAAGAGATTCAGCAACACATTTGTTCAACTCAATAGTCAATAGTTGCAGTCCAAATTGTAGTATAATTTGGAATGGTTTTCACACCATAACCAACGGCCAAGTGCACCAATGGCGAGTAACTGAAGAATAGCGCTACCTCGCTAGTAATCAGGGATGGAACTTCAGATCTTTTTCAACTAGCCAGTCGGGCAGGTAACTCACAGAATCTACCTGCCCGACAAAAATTCTACCAGCCCAAGGTTTTTTCAAAACATTTTGCAGCAAACAAATGCAAGACTACTTTTAAACTACATTTACATGTTTTTGTCTTTATTGTACGATGTTCCACTGTAAACCTAGCCCGTAACAGCTCCTCGTATTCATCATGTTCATCAATCCAATACTCTCTTTAATCTCCTATCAACCTGATCTCCTCTATCATACGATCATCTGATGATGAAATTACCCTGAACTTACTGTTTACACTTGTTAAAATGTTACCCGCCAGTCGGACGGGTACCTTTGAATCTTCACCCGCCCGACACGAAAGTTACCCGCTATGGGCGGGCGGGCGGGTCTTATTTCCATCCCTGCTAGTAATTGAGGCGTAACCCAACATTTTTAGAGCACCGAACCGGGGCAAGCTAAGTACTAGGCTAGTAACTTGCGAGCAATTTACGCTAAATCTTACACTTGACCTGACCCAAGAGTAAGTTGAATCATAACAGTTTATGCTGTAACTAAATGACACATTGGTAAGAGAATAAAGGTATTGTTTTTAGAACGTACCCGTGTTATATTAGGGAGCTTTCGATTTGGACGACGGACGCTTAAGATGACACCTCGAGTCATGTACGCATGCGTCGACTTAGCAATCCGTCGGTCATCCAATTTCTGGGACCTGTCTTCGGCTGATTATAGAGAGCTTTCGATTTGCACGACAGATGAATCTAGGACGGTTGAATGACACTTTGATTCATGTGCGAATGCGTCAATTTTGTCATCCGTTGGTCCTTTAAATGCTACAACGCGTAAAGGGACTAACAACCGACGTGGGGACGACGGTAACTTTTTGTGTTTTACCGTCGTACAAGCGTCCGTCGCGCAAATCGAAAGCTTAAGATCACAGGTCCCAGAAATTGGACGACCGACGGATTGCTAAGTCGACGCATGCGCACATGACTCGAGGTGTCATCTTGTCGTCGAAGCGTCCGTCGTCCAAATCGAAAGCTCCCTATTGTCTGACATAAATGCGGACGAAAGTATTATTATAAGTAGAACAACGACGCCGCAGGCGGAGTTGTTCTACCAAAAAAAAACGCAGGAAAGGCGCCAAAGACGCACTGCAGAAGTGCGCGTTATGGAGCAAACCACGCATTGTGAAGGTCGGACGCACAGTTAAAACGTAAGCCCCACCTCCCCGTTTTCAATTGTCTCATCTAAATGTCGCCGATTTCTCTGAGAACCAATAAGATTGATTAAACTTTCTTAGCTGTTTAAGAATGGATCTTCTTATTTTTAGGCCCACACATATTTGATTGCTCTCATGTTTTTCATGCAACTGTAGCTCACCTTTATCTTATGGAGTTGGTGACCACGTGGAAAATGCTTGTCTAGCAACTTAATGAATGTTCCTCCGACGTTTGATGATACGTTTTTGCTGTATTTCGGATTAAACCAGATAATATTCCGCATGCGTGTCTTTGGTTTCTTGTTGGTTTTTGTATTGTGTGCGAACTTGATATTTTCTCTGTAGCCACTTGATTTCAGTGCCTCGTTGTATACCGGTACTGCATTCTCGAAGATATCTGTAGTGGATGACAACGTTGATATTCTGTCTCCAATTGCAAGGGGAATAGTCTTAATAATAGTTAGAGGATGGTTAGAGTGTGTGTGTGTGTGTACACTTGCTTGTTATTCGGTTTTCTGTATGGTTTGTGATTCCCAGTATTGAAATCGATGGTTACGTCAAGGTAGTTTACTGATTTCAGGTTAGTTTGGATTGTTATCTTAAGTCCTAAAGATTTGAAGATCTTGATTATTTCTTTTCTTATGCGGTCGGAGGTGCTGTCTGAGCAGTTTTCGACTACTGCGAGCCCGTCGTCCCAGTAGAGTCCGATGCTACATGTATCTTGATATTGTCCTTCGAGGATTGAAGAGCATATAGGCCGATAAGCTCACAGATTTCAGCACCGTCAAATGCCCCCATTGCTACATCAAAACTGTTTTGGGTATCTCTTTTTATCCATGGCTTAACGGTGCCGTCGAAAAGTACCAATCGTCTCGTATTCTAGATCAGATACATTTGTGTATGTTTTAGCCCATAATAATGATTCCTTCAACAGTTCTTCTGTTATCGAAGGATAAAAATCAACTATATCAAAGACGAGGAATTGTTCAATTGTTTTTATCATCCAGGTTTCCGAACCATTCTAGCGCAGATGACGTATTCCTCCATTGATTCACTTTAGTCTTTAGTCCTTTCCGACTTTACTCTTCGTTGGGTTAATTAGTCTGTATTTTGGGTTGTTATCAATCAAAGTTGTCTTCATGGTCTTTCATCGTATTGAAAACCTGCTTTTCTGCTGTCTTGTCAATTCTGTCAGTGAGATCCATTTTACACTATGTAGTCAAACTCCGTGTCTATCTTGTTTATTGTTTATGATATACATATTGTTTATAATATACATACAGGGTGTCCCAAAAGTCTATGCACGACTTTGAAGCTTTGTATTTCACAAAATATAAGTCGTATTGAAAATATGAATACATATTTAGAAAGAGGAGATGTGGGAAATAATTTTGATACCAAACATTGGAGTAACATCTGTTTGTAATGCCACCCTAGAAGTAAAATATGTATTACTGCAAAAATGTAATTTTATACTTCGGAGGAATAAAGTTCATAAATCCATACCTATTGAGATTAACAAAAATACGGGTAGAGTTGGTTACACGGAAAGTGATCAGTCAATTGTAATATTTAAAATTTTACATTACAGTGATATCATCATAATAACAAACTATATCACACATAATTTTCGTTTCTATAGTGAAATCTAATTTAAATGTTTTCCATGTATACAGAGACGTGTGCTAATGCAAAAACACAGACCTAAACAATTGAATAACGTAACAGAAAAGTGAACACACACATCACACAGCTGTCAAACATGTTAAAATTTAAACTTAGCGGATTATTTTAATGCTGCTTGAAGGCCTCATCGAAGGTTGTTTTACCCATTTACAATATGTTCCTGTGTTCAAAAATGTATCCACCAACTTCAGAATGGATATTCTTCCTGGTGCACGTTTCACTTTGAAATGTTTTCTGAACTTTTGTTGAGTAAGTTGAACTGAATGTGTTTCAGCGTAGAACCATACAATTTGTATTCGCTTATCTATGCTGTAAACCATCTTGAATGAAGACTTTTGCTGTGCAATGTTGTCTACTACGCTTATTAGCTCTTATTTATGTTGTGAGTGACCGAGTTTGGTATTAAATAACATTAATGGTAAGGTAAGCAGTGAACTGTGACTAATGCGCAACGTTGCTTTCATACCGTTAATTTATGCGCACCTTTAGCAACAATGTGTGGTATTTGGTATGGGTTGGTCAACCAGTTTTATAATGTTGTGGGTTCACCAATAGGGTTGTGTTTGGTATCAAATTAATTTTCCAAATCTCGTCTATCAAAATATGGTACATTTATACCATATGCTTTATATTTTATGAGATATGACTCTTCAAAAACGTGCATAGACTTTTGGGACACCCTGTACATATACCTATTTATCTAAATGAATGAATGAATGAATAAATAAATACATTAAAAGTAAATAAAAAAGATGAATTCAAAATAATAATGCATACACGTTTAATAAATCAATTGATTAATAATGAATATATACTAAAGTATGTCAATACATAGGCCATCATACTGTAGTTGATCGAAATTGACATGAATGATTTCATTAAAATCCCTATCATGGGAATCGAACCCGTGTTTTCCGTTTATAAAAGCCAGGATCACAGTACCACCCCACAGAGATTTGACGGTAGAAGTGGCATCATGTTGTTATTAAACCATTGAACTATTCAATTACAAATAACGGGTTTTTATCATGAAAATTGTACCTTTTAAGTGCAAAATTTGTATGTGCCTCTTGAATAAAATATGTTTATAAATGTAATTATATTCCTTATTTTTGAAAGAACGGTAGGCAAACTTTGAAATTTTCGAATATAAAAAAGGCGTCATTTCCACGGACTTTATTGCTCGACTGGACGTGGTATGCGTGTTGCACTAGTCAAGTTATCAACGTTTGCTGTAGGTACTGACGACACATTTGTATACGGAACACCGTTCGTGTCATGATGGTTGCTGTGCGATACATGTAGCCTACACACGTTTGACGCTTAATACGACACATTTTTTGAAGTGGGATGATGTTAATTTATTTGGATATTTACCTCGCTAGTCACTATTTCGTTCTTATTCTCCAGTTTTGCTGGATTATTTCCAGGCCCGTCAGAATGGGGGGGGGGCGTCCGTCCCCCCCCCCCCCCCCCCCCCCCCCTTTGAAAAAATGTTTTTGTTATTTTTTTTTTTTTTAAGGTAAAAATTGCGTTTTTCTTAGTTTCAAATATCAATGATAGTAAAACTACTCATAAAACATTGACTACAGTGCTTTTTGGACTGCGAAATTTTGTGTCCGTGCGAAAATTTTTGACGTCTACCCCCCCCCCCCCCCCCCCCCCACACTTACGTGAAATTCACGAGGTGACTGACTTGGAAAACATTTGGGGCAACCTTTTACGAAAATTGTAGGTGAAAACGCCCCCCTTGGGCAAAAGTGTCTTACGGGGATGATATCGCTAGTAATTTACGCTGTAGTTAGGGCATAAGTACTAGCGAGGTAGCTTACATCGCTCGTAAGTTACGCCAGTCTGGTGCACTCGGCCTCAAGTGTCCTAATACCTTTGGTTGCTAGTGTAGAATCATAAATGATTAGCACTTGAGAAATATTTTACTGTTATTTCTGTTTGTTTCCGTCGCACGAAATTGTCCTTTGGTTTTCACTTCACCTCCAGAAAAGTACAATAGGTGCAAAGACTAATGGATTTTTAGCTGAGATTCATGGAAAATTTAATTATAAGGCGGTCTTTATACATATATATTGACACTCGTTTCATTCCCTCAATCCTAATCCCCCTACCATTACCATGGTCACCGGGTTTGCCTAAATTATTAACTTCGTAAACTATTCTTTTGATATTATTATGTTTCCAATGAAGAACTCGGACAAAGTCCCGATGCCGACAAGGTGAAGTTTAAAAAGGGCACCCCTGATATAGTAACTGTAACTGAGGACACATGAGAGAAATCAGTTGAGATAGTATAACCATGAAATATCGTCGATATTGATTAATTGTTTGATGTTGATACAATTTTCTTCTCCTATATTTCAAATATAGAACTTGGACAGGGTGGCGAAGCCAAAGTGGTGAAGATTATAAAGCATGACAGTGGCGGCTCCGACTCTGAGTTAGCCAAAGTTGAATGGGTGCAGAGCATAGTTGATGATGCTGAATTGAGACCGTTTTGGATTACCTTCGGTATTAACGCTAACGGACAAAGAGAGATCACGGTAGGGAAAGGAGGATCAGATACCCCATTGGCTACTGCCACGGACTATGACCAACCAGTTGATGGAAGCTTTATAGATGTGCTGTACTTGGGTTTTGGTTCTGGTGGTGGTCTCAGCACCAGTGATTCATGGTGGAAGTTCCCCGATATCTGCAATTTCAGTGGTAAGTGTATTAACGCTCATAGCATTCTGAGGCTTTATGACGCAAGGGAAACGGCCTAAGTGAACAACCGTTATTCAAATTTCGAAAGTTCTATTCCCACAAAGCATTTTGGCCTATTAGAAATTTTATTATAGGAACGAACAACACGCACGCACCACAAAAGTTGATCGCGCCCGAAATTATTACGCTCATGGCTGTGCGCGCATCACGCAATGTACGCAATACACTACTTCAATGTGTTCGTTCAATTATAAATCTGACTATAGTTTGTCATTGCATATTTTTATTTTTCTACGAAATAGGGTGTTTAGACCTACTGGTATTAAAATATTGGGCAATAATACAAAGAGTACATAAGTAATGATTAGGTTTAATTGAAATTAATAATAACACTAACCCCGCGATGAAAACATAACTGTGGCAACAATTTAGTTAATTAAACTTGGAACAAATCACACGAAAATATTGAGATGTAAAATAAAATATAGTAAAACATTCAATCGGGTTGTTGAACTCGTCACATGTGTTGACGTGAACCTTAGAAATATTCCGCGTAAAATTCTTATTTTTAAAGCAAACAAACAAAAGCTGCAATGAAACGAAACTAATGAATTGGCCTCAACTCACCACAAAGTGAACTTTGACAAAAACATTGATTTTTAAGGTAGAAAGACTCCTATTCAAAAGTGAAAAATCTTGAAAAATACATTTTTTTACATTTTTACCTATTCTAATAGTAAAAACACTGAGGAATCCAAATGTAATACTTTTATTTTTAATTAAAATCCCTATAAAGTCATTAAAAATTAATTAATTCTCACTAATTAGTATAATTTCCTTTGAAATTGGTTCCCTAGCAACGACTTTGGACCTTAGTTACGGGTATTTTAAAAAAAGTTAGGAAAGAAATTCCAGAAACACTGTATTCTACACACTACCAGGAATCAGCCAATCACAAGTCCTCTTTCATAGGGGGTTAGGTAGCATAGCAATGGCTTCTTCAGTCTGTGTTTTGCGCAGAAATGTATTTTGCGCATTTTCTCAGTTTCTGTTTTTCGGCCTTATGACAAACTTTGAAGCAAAATATTTCAAGTTTGCTTTATTTGATTGAACTGAGGTTTGGCATAGTTGTTCAATGGACATTTCTGCTTGTCCTAACGTTTATAATTTGAAATTTCGAAAACATCAGGACAAGTAGAATTATCCAATACATCTAAATACCAAGTTTCATGTTGATATGTGGTATACTTTGGCAAGGAGAGTGCATCAAAAATCAGTCAAAATGGCCGCCATTTTGAATACATAATTTGCATAATGTATGCAAACATTATTCTTTTTTTTCTTTTTTTATATGTGTTTTCACATCATCAATAGAAATAAAAGAAATAACCTAACATAAAGATTTTTGCTGGATAGGGGTCTTTCTACCTTAAAAGGTTTAGGCATTATAAATAGCCTACAGCATCAAATTACCAAAAAATTCAAAAAGAAAACAGAAATTAATAATATCACTAAAAACACGGTAGGCCCTAAAAATAGGGCGAGCAAAAATGACACTCCCCTAAAAAACGGACACAATTACCAACGGCCAAACAAAGGTCTATTCTGTGTAGGCTAATATTCTTCTTTTTTAAATTTAACGCAAAGACACAAAAGTGGTAATGAAAAACGAAACTAATAATCAATTGGCCAAAAATCACCACAGAGCGACCCATGACATCAAAATATAGGCCTAAACTAAACAATAACAGAGAAACAACCCAGACCCAAAACAAACAAACAGAAACAAGAACAAAGTGACAAAAGGCAAAACAAAACAAAACAAAAACAATTAGCCCTATTAGAAACAGAAACGGTAAATAATAAACAATGAAGCATACGAAAAACGAGAAAACAAAACATACAAAGTGTCAAAAAGTGGAATGAAAAGTTATAAACAAAAAAGAAACAAAGAAAAAGAAAAAACGAAACCAGCAAATATCATCCTCCCCTCACCAAAATGAAACACACAAAAACAAAACAAAACCAATACTTTAGCCCCAACAAGAAAAGAAAGCAAAGAAAATTAGCAAAACAAACACAACAGATTTTTTTTAAACACAGAAATGAAAATAAGAACAAAAACGCCTCAAAACATTACAAAATATCTAAAAACTTGCACAAAATCTGCCGACAATTCACCTCTTTTACGTTTAGGCCTATATATAACTAGAGCGGTTCTCGGCTTTCGCGGTTCTCGGGTTTGTCGGTTGGTGGATTTGACTGTTCAAATGATTTTGGACAAAACCTAACTGGATCGTACCCACATGACTTTCCAACCGGGGTAGACAGTCCCGGGGTAGACAGTCCCGGGGTAGACAGTCCCGGGGTAGACAGTCCCGGGGTAGACAGTCCCGGGGGTAGACCAACCCTAAGTCGACAAACCCTGGGTGGACTACAATAGCGCCCTCACGGAATAAAAACCAGAATACTGTTTTAAAAACATTGGAAACTATATCCATGCTAAATTATATGTTAAAAAACTTCTAAAACAACCTCGGGACTGTCCAGCCCCGGAACTGTCCACCCAGGGACCCTAATTTTAACTCTAGTTCAGGGTTGGTCGACTTAGGGTTGGTTGACTTAGGATTTGTCTACCCCGGGACTGTGTACCCCGGGTGGAAAGTCATGTGGGTAATTCCATTGCTGCATATATACAAGTCAGGCATTAAACTCAGAGTAACGACGCCCTTTCTTGGAAGGTATAAAGTTTGAATATATATATATATATATAAACACAACACCAAAAGTAAATCCCCCTAAACAATTCGTCATAACATCGTAAGATAAAACATTTTACCAATAAAACTTAGTTAGAAATAATCCTATGACTGTTTCCTAATTGTTGTTAGAAAATGAAAGATGTCCATTACTTTATGGCTGAGTGAGCTTAAATGGAAGAAAAAAACTGCCCTTCTCAAAAGTGTATGAATTGCTTCTCACTAATGGAAATGTACCCGTAGCTGAGCGAATATTACTGTAATGTGTAATAAATTCATGATCATTCAGCCATGTGAATCCCCTTCTTGGCTCAGATATTAGCGCTGTAAGTTGTGGCTTTTGAGATGGGCAGTTTTTGTCTTCCATTTGAGCTCCTTCAGCCATGAAGTCATGGACATCTTTAATTTTCAAACAACACTTAGGAAACAGTCATGGGATTATTTCTAACTAAGTTTTATTGGTAAAATGTTTTATCTTACGGTGTTATGGCGAATTGTTTAGGGGGGGGGGCTTACTTTTGGTTTGTGTATATATATAAAATGTCTTTAAGCATTTGTATTTGGAGAATGGAAGTACTTGAATATTACATAACTATAGTATTATATTTGCGCGTTAGAATGTTAGCCCAACTGAAGATAGTGATGTTTTATTTTAAACATGACTGTATATTTACCGTTTATGTATAGGACTCCTTCATCTCTTAAGCTGGTAGGTTACAGAATTGTGTGCTGGTATTGCTGATGAGCACAATGGAATAACACTTCGACTGTGGTGAATGCCTTATAAGACACCACGGTCGAAGGGGTACTCCAGTGGACCCTTAATGTTAGATATTCCACTCTTGTACTCCCACGGTAGTCCACTGTTGAAGACATCTCTCTCATGCTCCCATCTTCTGCTCCACATGGTGTTTGCCCACGGTAGTCTTGTTGAAGTCGTCCCTCTGTTGCTGACATCTTCTGCTATCACTGTATACTATATGTAGTCCACATGGTGTTTGCTGACGGTAGTTCTCTGTTGACGACGTCTGTCTGTTGCTGCCATCTTCAGCTATCACGGTATATTGTATGTGCTTTACATGGTGTTTGCCCATGGTAGTCCACTGTTGAAGACGTCTCTCTGTTGCTGTCATTCTCTGTTATGATTGTATATTGTATGTGCTCCACATAGTGTTTGCACACGGTAGTGCTCTGTTGACGTTGTCTTTCTGTTGCTGCCACTTTTTGCTCTCACGGTATATTGTATGTGATTTACATGGTGTTTGCCCATGGTAGTCCAGTGTTGAAGATGTCTCTGGTGCTGTCATCTTTTGTTATGTCTGTATATTGTATGTGCTGCACATGGTGTTTGTCTACGGTAGTCCACTTTTGAAGACGTATCTTTGTTGCCGCCATCAGCTGCCATCACGGTATATTGTATGTACTTCACATGGTGTTGCTCATGATAGTCCACTGTTGAAGACATCTGTATGTTGTTGTCATCTTTTGTTATGAGTGTAAATTGTATGCGTTCCACATAGTGTTTGCCCATGGTAGTTCTCTGTTGACGACGTCTCTCTGTTGTTGTTGTCTTCTGCTATCACTGTATATTGTATGTGCTCCATGTTGTGTTTGTCTACGTTAGTCTACTGTTGAAGATGTTTCTCTGTTGCTGGAACTTCTGCTATAACTGTATATGTATATTGTAAGTGCGTCACATGGTGTTTGCCCACGGGAGTTCTCTGTTGACGACGTCTCCTTGTTGTATGTGCTGCACATGGTGTTTACCAAGGGTAGTCCACTGTGGAAGACGTTTTCTGTAGGCTGCCATCTTCTGCTATCACTGTATATTGTATGTGTTCTTGATGGTGATTGCCCACAGTAGTTTTTTGTTGTTGAAGTCACGGTAGTCTACTGTTGAAGATGTCTTTCTGTTGCTCCCCTCATCTAATATTGCTGTATATTGTATGTGTTCCACATGGTGTTTTCTCACGGTAGTTGTTTGTTGACGACGTCTCTCTGTTGCTTCCATCTCCTGCTATCACTGTATATTGTATGTGCTTTACATGGTGTTTACCCATGGTAGTCCACTGTTGAAAACGATACTCTGTTGCTACCATATTCTACTACGACTGTTTATTGTATGTGTTGTTCACGGTAGTTCTCTGTTGACGACGTCTCTCTGTTGTAGCCATATTCTGCTATCACTGTATATTGTATGTGATTCACATGGTGTTTGCCCATGGTAGTCCAGTGTTGAAGATGTCTCTGGTGCTGTCATCTTTTGTTATGTCTGTATATTGTATGTGCTGCACATGGTGTTTGTCTACGGTAGTCCACTTTTGAAGACGTATCTTTGTTGCCGCCATCAGCTGCCATCACGGTATATTGTATGTACTTCACATGGTGTTGCCCATGTTAGTCCACTGTTGAAGACATCTGTTTGTTGCTGTCATCTTCTGTTATGAGTGTAAATTGTATGCGCTCCAAATGGTGTTTGCCCATGGTAGTTTTCTGTTGACGACGTCTCTCTGTTGTTGTTGTCTTCTGCTATCACTGTTTATTGTATGTGCTCCATGTTGTGTTTGTCTTCGTTAGTCTACTGTTGAAGATGTCTCTCTGTTGCTGGAACTTCTGCTATAACTGTATATGTATACTGTATGGGATTCACATGGTGTTTGCCCACGGGAGTTTTCTGTTGACGACGTCTCCTCGTTGTTGTCATCTTGTGCTATCACTGTGTATTGTATGCGCTCCACATGGTGTTTACCCAGGGTAGTCCACTGTGGAAGACGTTTTCTGTAGGCTGCCATCTTCTGCTATCACTGTATATTGTATGTGTTCTTGATGGTGATTGCCCACAGTAGTTTTTTGTTGATGACGTCACGGTAGTCTACTGTTGAAGATGTGTCTCTGTTGCTCCCCTCATCTACTATCGCTAATATTGTATGTGTTCCAGTGTTTGCTTACGGTAGTTGTTTGTTGACGACGTCTCTCTGTTGCTTCCATCTCCTGCTACCACTGTATATTGTATGTGTTTTACATGGTGTTTGCCGACGGTAGTGTACGCACTGTTGAAGACGATTTTCTGTTGCTACCATATTGTACTACGACTGTTTATTGTACGTGTTGTTCACAGTAGTTCTCTGTTAACGACGTCTCTCTGATGTTGCCATATTCTGCTATCACTGTATATTGTATGTGTTCACATGGTGTTAGCTCACGGTAGTCCACTGTTGAATAGGCTCTGTTGCTGCCATATGCTGCTATTACCGTGTATTGTATGGGTTCCACATGGTGTTTACCCACGGTAGTTATCTGTTGGCGAAGTATCTCTGTTGCTGCCTTCTTCTGCTAGCACTATTTATTGTATGTGCTCTACATAGTCTTTGCCCGTGGTAGTACACTGTTGAAGTCGTATTTCTGTTTAGATATTATTGTATATTGTCTTTTGCTATCACTTTATGTTTTATGTGCTCTATGACGTATGCCCGTGGTAGTCTTGTTGATGACGTCTCTCTGTTGCTGCCATTTTCTCCTATCATGGTATATTGTATGTGTTGTTTGCCCACCGTACTTCATTGTTGACGACGTCTCTCTGATGCTGTCATCTCCTGCTATTACTGATTGTTCATTGTATGTGCTATATGGTGTTTGCCCACGATATTCTACTGTTGAAGACATCTTTTTGTTTCGATATCACTATATATTGTCTTTTGCTATCACTGTATGTTGTATGTGCTCCATGACGTTTATCCACAGTAGTCCAGTTGATGACATCTCTTGGTTGCTTTCATTTTCTGCTATCATTGTATATAGTACGTGCTCCACATTGTGTTTTCCTGTGGTATTCACTGTTGATTGATGACGTCTGTCTCTAGCTCTTATTATTTGATATCACTGTATATTGTCTTTCGATATCACTGTATATTGTCTTTCGCTATCACTATATGTTGTATGTGCTCCACATAGGGTTTGCCCATGGTAGTCCTCTGTAGATGTCGTCTCTCTGTTGCTTCCATTTTTTGTTATCACCGTATATTTTATATGCTCCAAATTGTGTTTGCCCACGGTATTTCTCTGTTGACGACGTCTCTGTATTGCTCCCATCTTCTCCTATATCTGTATTTGCTCCACTGTATATTGTATGTGCTCTTCATGGTGATTGACCACAGTAGTTCTTTGTTGACGATGTCACGGTCGTCCACTGTCAAAGATACTCTCTGTTGCTCTCATCTGTTGCCATCAGTGTATATTGTATGTGCTCCAAATGGTGTTTGCTCACGGTAGTTGTCTGTTGAAAACGCCCCTCTGTTGCTGACATCTTTTGCTATCACTGTATGTTGTATGTGCTTCACATGGTGTTTACCCATGGTAGTCCACTGTTTAATGACGTCTCTCTGTTGCTGACATATTCTGCTATCACTGTTCATTGTATGTGCTCCACATGGTGTTTGCTCACGGTAGTCTATGTTCAAGACGTCTCTTTGTGGCTGCCATTTTCTGCTATCACTGTATATTGTATGTGCTTCACATGGTGTTTGCCCACGGTAGTTCTCCGTTGTCGACTTCTCTCTGTTGCTGTCATCTTTTGTTGTCACTGTATATTGTATGTGCTGCACATAGTGTCTGCCCACGGTAGTCCACTGTTGAAGACGTCTCTCTGTTGCTGGCATCTGCTGCTATCACTGTGTACTGGTATGTGCTCCACATGGTGATTGCCACAGTAGTTATTTGTTGACGACGTCTCGGTAGTGCAATGTTGAAGACGTCTCTTTGTTGCTATCATCTTTTGCTATCACTGTATATTGTATGTGCTCCACAAATTGTTTGCCCACGGTAGTCCACTGTTTAAGACGTCTCTCTTTTACTACCATCTTCTGCTATGATTGTATATTGTATGGGCTCCACATGGTGTTTGTTCATGGTAGTGCACTGTTGAAGACGTCTCTGTTGCTGCCATCGCTGTATATTGTATATATGAGCTCAACATGATGTTTGCTCAAGGTAGTCCACTGTTGAAGACGTTTCTCTGTTGCTGCCATTTTTTGTTATCATTGTATATTGTATGTGCTCCACATAGTGTCTGCACACGGTAGTCTACTATTGATGACGTCTCTCTCTGTTGCTGCCATCTGCTGCTATCATCGTGTACTGTATGTGCTCCACATGGTGTTTGCTCATGGTAGTCTACTGTTGAAGAAGTCTCTCTGTTGTTGCCATTTTCGGTTATCACTGTATGTTGTATGTTGCTTCACATAGTGTTTGCCCACGGTAGTCCACTGTTGATGACGTCTGTCTGTTGTTGCCATCTTCTGCCATCACATTGTATTATATGTGCTCTACATGGTGATTGCCACAGTAGTTATTTGTTGACGACGTCTCGGTAGTGCAATGTTGAAGACGTCTCTTTGTTGCTGCTATTTTCTGTTATCACTGTATATTGTATGTTGCTTCACATAGTGTTTGCCCACGGTAGTCCACTGTTGATGACGTCTGTCTGTTGTTGCCATCTTCTGCTGTCACTGTGTATTATATGTGCTCTACATGGTGATTGCCACAGTAGTTATTTGTTGACGACGTCTCGGTAGTGCAATGTTGAAGACGTCTCTTTGTTGCTATCATCTTTTGCTATCACTGTATATTGTATGTGCTCCACAAATTGTTTGCCCACGGTAGTCCACTGTTTAAGACGTCTCTCTTTTACTACCATCTTCTGCTATGATTGTATATTGTATGGGCTCCACATGGTGTTTGTTCATGGTAGTGCACTGTTGAAGACGTCTCTGTTGCTGCCATCGCTGTATATTGTATATATGAGCTCAACATGATGTTTGCTCAAGGTAGTCCACTGTTGAAGACGTTTCTCTGTTGCTGCCATTTTTTGTTATCATTGTATATTGTATGTGCTACACATAGTGTCTGCACACGGTAGTCCACTATTGATGACATCTCTCTCTGTTGCTGCCATCTGCTGCTATCATCGTGTACTGTACGTATGTGCTCCACATGGTGTTTGCTCATGGTAGTCTACTGTTGAAGAAGTCTCTCTGTTGTTGCCATTTTCTGTTATCACTGTATGTTGTATGTTGCTTCACATAGTGTTTGCCCACGGTAGTCTACTGTTGATGACGTCTGTCTGTTGTTGCCATCTTCTGCCATCAATTTGTATTATATGTGCTCTACATGGTGATTGCCACAGTAGTTATTTGTTGACGACGTCTCGGTAGTGCAATGTTGAAGACGTCTCTCTGTTGCTATCATCTTCTGCTATGACTGTATATTGTATGTGCTACCATACCATACCATATGTTTGCTCACGGTAGTCAACTGTTCAAGGCGTCTCTTTGTGGCTGCCATTTTTCTGCTATCACTGTATGTTGTATGTGCTTCACATGGTGTTTGCCCACGGTAGTTCTCCGTTGACGACTTCTCTCTGTTGCTGTCATCTTTTGTTGTCACTGTATATTGTATGTGCTCCACATAGTGTCTGCACACGGTAGTCCACTATTGATGACGTCTCTCTCTGTTGCTGCCATCTGCTGCTATCATTGTGTACTGTATGTGCTCCACATGGTGTTTGCTCATGGTAGTCTACTGTTGAAGAAGTCTCTCTGTTGTTGCCATTTTCTGTTATTACTGTATATTGTATGTTGCTTCACACAGTGTTTGCCCACGGTAGTCCACTGTTGATGACGTCTGTCTGTTGTTGCCATCTTCTGCCATCAATTTATATTATATGTGCTCTACATGGTGATTGCCACAGTAGTTATTTGTTGACGTCTCGGTAGTGCAATGTTGAAGACGTCTCTTTGTTGCTGCTATTTTCTGTTATCACTGTATATTGTATGTTGCTTCACATAGTGTTTGCCCACGGTAGTCCACTGTTGATGACGTCTGTCTGTTGTTGCCATCTTCTGCTGTCACTGTGTATTATATGTGCTCTACATGGTGATTGCCACAGTAGTTATTTGTTGACGACGTCTCGGTAGTGCAATGTTGAAGACGTCTCTTTGTTGCTATCATCTTTTGCTATCACTGTATATTGTATGTGCTCCACAAATTGTTTGCCCACGGTAGTCCACTGTTTAAGACGTCTCTCTTTTACTACCATCTTCTGCTATGATTGTATATTGTATGGGCTCCACATGGTGTTTGTTCATGGTAGTGCACTGTTGAAGACGTCTCTGTTGCTGCCATCGCTGTATATTGTATATATGAGCTCAACATGATGTTTGCTCAAGGTAGTCCACTGTTGAAGACGTTTCTCTGTTGCTGCCATTTTTTGTTATCATTGTATATTGTATGTGCTCCACATAGTGTCTGCACACGGTAGTCCACTATTGATGACGTCTCTCTCTGTTGCTGCCATCTGCTGCTATCATCGTGTACTGTATGTGCTCCACATGGTGTTTGCTCATGGTAGTCTACTGTTGAAGAAGTCTCTCTGTTGTTGCCATTTTCTGTTATCACTGTATGTTGTATGTTGCTTCACATAGTGTTTGCCCACGGTAGTCCACTGTTGATTACGTCTGTCTGTTGTTGCCATCTTCTGCCATCAATTTGTATTATATGTGCTCTACATGGTGATTGCCACAGTAGTTATTTGTTGACGACGTCTCGGTAGTGCAATGTTGAAGACGTCTCTCTGTTGCTATCATCTTCTGCTATGACTGTATATTGTATGTGCTACCATACCATACCATATGTTTGCTCACGGTAGTCTACTGTTCAAGGCGTCTCTTTGTGGCTGCCATTTTCTGCTATCACTGTATGTTGTATGTGCTTCACATGGTGTTTGCCCACGGTAGTTCTCCGTTGACGACTTCTCTCTGTTGCTGTCATCTTTTGTTGTCACTGTATATTGTATGTGCTCCACATAGTGTCTGCACACGGTAGTCCACTGGTGATGACGTCTCTCTCTGTTGCTGCCATCTGCTGCTATCATTGTGTACTGTATGTGCTCCACATGGTGTTTGCTCATGGTAGTCTACTGTTGAAGAAGTCTCTCTGTTGTTGCCATTTTCTGTTATCACTGTATATTGTATGTTGCTTCACACAGTGTTTGCCCACGGTAGTCCACTGTTGATGACGTCTGTCTGTTGTTGCCATCTTCTGCCATCAATTTGTATTATATGTGCTCTACATGGGGATTGCCACAGTAGTTATTTGTTGACGACGTCTCGGTAGTGCAATGTTGAAGACGTCTCTCTGTTGCTATCATCTTCTGCTATGACTGTATATTGTATGTGCTCCACAAACTGTTTGCCCACGGTAGTCCACTGTTTAAGTCGTCTCTCTTTTACTACTATCTTCTGCTATGATTGTATATTATATGGGCTCCACATGGTGTTTGTCCATGGTTGTCCACTGTTGAAGACGTCTCACTGTTGCTGCTATCGCTGTATATTGTATATATGTACTCAACATGATGTTTGCTCAAGGTAGTCCACTGTTGAAGAAGTCTCTCTGTTGCTACCATCTCCTGCTATCACGGTATATTGTATGTGCTTCACGTGGTGTTTGCCCTTGGAAGTTGTTCGCGGTGCTCCTGTCTTGCGCTATTCACGGTTATTTTATGTGCTTCACATTGTGTTCGCCCATGGTATTCCATTGATGACGACGTCTTTCAGTTGCTCCTATCTTCTGCTATCACTGTATATTTTATATACTTTACATGGTGATTGCCTGTGGTACTTCACTTTTGCTGACGTGTATCTGTTGCTCGCATGTTTTGTTGTTTATTGTAGGAGCGCCACATGGTGTTTGTTTGTGGTAATCCACTGTTGAAGACTGTTTATTGTATGTCCTTTACATGGTGATTGCCCTCACTAGTTGTTTGTTGACAATGTCACAGTAGTCCACTGTTGAAGTTGTCTGTCTGTTGCTACCATCTTCTACTATGACTGTATATTATATGTGCTCCACAAAGTGTTTTCCCTCGGTAGTCCACTGTTGATGACGTCTCTTTGTTGCTGCCATCTTCTGCTATCACTGTGTATTGTTATGCTCTACATGGTGATTGCCCACAGTAGTTCTTTGTTGACGACATAACAGTAGTCCACTGTTGAAGACGTCTCTGTTTTGCTTGCATCTCTTGCTATCACTGTCCATTGTATTTGCTCCATGTGGTGTCTACCTGTGTTAGTCCACTGCTTCCATTTTCTGCTATAACTGTTTATTTTATTTGTTCCACACAGTGCTTTCAGTGGTACCGAACTGTTGTTGACATTATTGTACTGCTCCCATCTTCTGGTGTATCTGTATATCTGATGTCCTTCGCATGGTGTTTGCCTGTGATATCCAACTGTTGACGACATTTATCAGTGGCACCCCACTCTTGAGGCTGTCGCTCTACTGCTCAAATTATCTGCTATCTCTGTATATTTTGTGTACATGGTGTTTGCCCATGGTATTGTATTGATGGCGACAAGTCGTACTTTGAATATTAAGTTAAGTTGCCACCGCACTATGGCACTATGCCACTCTTGTTTTTCATTGCTTAATTTAAATTTTGAAAGCAGCAGTTGTTGTATCATGATCTTAATGTTGCACACTCCTTCATCTTTTCAGTACTGATGAGCATGATGAGTGACGACACATCATATATTCATCTGTTTTGTAGTTCTCTCTTTTACATTTTATCTATTGATGACTGTTCATTGCCTCATGTCTTTAGTAGTTGACAATGTCTAGGTCACTGTAGCCACCTAAGGCTTGTTTTAGGAATTCAACTTGTTACTGTTGTTTGAATGCCATCAACGTAGCATCATGGTCACTGTAGTACATATCAACAACCTCGTACGTTTCCTGTGATAATGTCATATTGTGGTAGATATGGTCCAGAAGAGATCCATAGTCAGTTGTTGGTTTACTGATCTTTTGTTTGAAATTGTGTTTTTCCATCAGTGTTGTAATAGTGTTGCATGGTTTTGACAGGACATCTTCGTTGAAATCTCCAACAATTATTGTGTCTGTTCTGTTGACGTTGAGTACATCTAACAGGGTCTGCAAATGTTGGATGAAGGCTGGATTTGATTTTTTAGGATTGTATACTGCAACTACTTGTAGTGTATATCCTGGTCTTGGTGTGGTTGTGATAGCAACATATTCTATGGCAGGAATAGTGTGCACTATCAACTTAGGATTGTGACTCGGATTAACGAATATAACTACTCCTCCTTTGTTGTTACCGTGACTGCGGTCACTCCTGAAAGGGATATAATTGCTACGTGGTTGAGATGCTGGCACAATGATGTTTGAAGGTTTCAAATGTGTCTCAGTAAGGCAAATGACATCTGGGCAGCATATGATTTCGTTGGAGATAATGTCCTCCATGTTAGTCAAGTATCCTCTGACGTTATGGTGTCCAATTCGAATCCAACTATCATCGTATGTTGGTATTTTGTAAGTTGTTAATTGGAGACGATGAGATTGAAGGCGCAACATTTCCCATGACACACTTTGATCTGCCGTTATCTTCGTTGGAATGTACTCATTTAGGATCTGTAGGCCAGCAAGTGTTTTCACTCGGCTGAAGGCAACGTATGCGTGTGCATTGTCGAACATGTCTGTCATATTAACGACTATGTTGCTGACTGTGAGGCCCTGAACTGAGTGAATTGTACAAGCCCAAGCCAATGTCATAGGATATTGACACCTGGTCACTTGTACACCTTTTCCCAATTGAAATGATATGGAATGCCTGTGGATTGGAACAGCATGTGGAAATTGATGTAGCAAAGGATTGGAATGTTTTGCTTTACATCCAATGGTGTCATTGTCGAAGCGTACAAGCACCAACTGTACATTGTCGAGAGATGCAATGATGTGTACAACTTCTCCTCTGGCACCATTGGAAAGACCATCTGAGACATCGATATTTGCAGTCAACTTCACCTTGGCACCAACTGCTATTGATAGTTCTGTTTCCAGACCTCCTGTTTTATTTCTTGTCAGGTTTGACACATCTGTTGTAACTTGGTGTGTGTCGATGTCACGTTTGGTGTCTTTGGCACGAATGATATATGTTGCCGTAGTTAGACTTGCCATCATGCTTTGGTTGTGGATGTAACACTGTTTGTTAGTTCCAAAGACATGAAGGGCGTGTTTTTTGTAGTTAGAACTATCCTTAGTTACGACTAAGTTGCGTAATTCATCGTCTGAATGTCCTTCACGAATGTTGTTTAACAATTCGATGAATATAGGATCCTTTTGTCGCACAATGTCAGTAAGTTCGTGCAACTGAAAACACTCTTCCCAGATGGAACCATGCAACTTCTGCATCGAAGGGTTTGTTGAGGATCCTGGAACAGCGAATAACTTCTTGTCACGACATGGAGGGAGCTGGTATAGATCTCCAACCGCTATAACAGTGACGTTGCCAAACCTAGTATTTGCGTATTTCATCTGCTTGATTTCCTGCAAACGACTATGAATGTTGTTGAGCATTGTGGCGCCAATCATCGATATTTCATCTATAATGATGACTTGAAGCTGTTCTAGTTGTGTTTGCATA
Organism: Ophiura sarsii; assembly: GCA_035610835.1. Taxonomy (NCBI): domain Eukaryota; kingdom Metazoa; phylum Echinodermata; class Ophiuroidea; order Amphilepidida; family Ophiuridae; genus Ophiura; species Ophiura sarsii. The sequence goes on along the minus strand of CM069443.1, from coordinate 48,213,154 downwards.
GTGTTTGCAGTATTTGCAGACATGGGCAGGTGTTTGTTGATGTTTAGTGCCAATGCTGAATGAACAGTCATCCCATCTATGTTATAAGCAGCGACACCTGTTGGGGCTGTCAATAGGATTGGTACGTCGGCTGGTGTTATGCGTGGCGAATGTCGCAAAAGTTTGACAGTGTCATTGTGCAACATCTTGATGACAAAGCTTTTGCCCACACCTCCTGGTCCAGAGAGAAAAACATGGTATGGTTGTACAGGACTGTTGTTCTTGTGACTAATCACCACTTCTTTGCACCATTGACGATGGTGGTGAACAATTTCCTTCTGGTGCTTGTTGAGGGAACGCATGCATCGATTATACTCTGTACAAGACATCAGAGTTTTGTTTTTTTCTTTGGTGAAGCGGAGACTCATATCATGGTTAAGATTTTGCGTTTTAGAGACATCTAAGTCAATGTTAGCTTGGATGTCTTCTGGGTCCATATGACGCTCATCATGTATTCCTTCTGCAACAGCTTGTGCATTTTCATCGGCTGTTGTAGGTGCAATACTTTCCCATGCATTCTCGGGTGGTCCGTCATCTTGAAGCCTTTGATGAGCTTCATTGAGCTCACCTTCGTTGTAGGTGAAATGATCTTCCATTGGGATCAGGCTTGGTCTTTCCTCGTTGTAGCATTCTTCATATGTGTCATAGCTACCCATGAGACTGTCTTCTGATCTCCATGGTTTGAATACCATAAGTTTTGTTCTGAAGTGGTGCTCAGATTGTGTTTCCTTTTTGAAGTTGCACCATCTTACTATAGCTTCCTTTTGCCGTCTGCGCATGGTGCCCATGTTGTTTTGAAGGGTAATGAAGTTAGGTTGTGGGGCTTCACTGTCTTCATGGTTTGGTTTGGGACCTGTTGTATAATTGGCGACAAATGATGCTAGACAGAGCTCCTCCAAAGAATCTGGTCTGGCCTGGTACTTGTCAATTATGTTTTTGGAAAAAACATTTTCATCCTCATCATCCTTTTCCATAAGTTGTTTTTTCGGCAAGAGTAATTTCACTCGTTTTTCTTGTGGGTTTGTATTGATGAAGATGACCTGCCTGCTTGTTTGACGTAGCGGCATACCAAGCACCCTGTACACTACTTCCTGTGCAGAGACCTCTCGATGAGTCAGAAAGACCGAACCTGCCTTCTTCAATTGTTGTCTGATATCATATTGTTCACTTTGTTTTGCTGCTTGCTTGAGTAGTTCTCCCATGTTTTTTTCTGCTTTAAGAACGTATGATGCGACGTACATAAGACAAGCATATGCATTCACTACATATTGCAGATCATGATTGGCTTTCCAACATTTCAGTACATGTTTATTGTACGGGTTGATGTATGTTGAATTCGGTTTGCGTTTCAATATGATGGACTTTCCTTTCTTATTTACAGATATTGCAGAGATGTAGTCTTCCTGATCAACATTTGCTTTGACAAGTAGATCCTCTAGTGAGATGTCAGCAGGGGTGTCTACATGCTTCATCACATCTTTCACTGCTTTAATGGTTTGAGTAGCTTGTTGCAGCTGTTCTTTGATATCATGATCTTCACCACTTGGCTCTTTGGAAATAATGGTCTTTGTGGAAATTGGTTTAGCAAAGTTGTACTTACACTTGCCATTTCGTCGACATCTTGCGGAACAAACATGTTTTTGCAGGTGTGTTACTAGCTCAGACAGGCCCTCCTCTGGAGGATCAATCTCACATGATATATGTGTATCGATGAAATTTGTGACTTGTTCATCATCTGCGTAGCCAATTTTTGGTGCATTACGAACCCATAGCAGTGTATGAGCATGTGGGCTACCTCTGGCTTGAAATTCTATGCGAATGACAGAGTCGACTACATCACCGAGAGGTTGGGCTTTGGAATGTATGAAGTCCTTGAAGAAAGCTTCTAGTCTATGTTGAAAGTTCCGCGCTGCAGTCACAGGGTTGGATCTTAGCCACATGGATTTTGTCTCCCAAGGCAAATTGGTCACTTCTTCTTCTGTATATATTTTCCCGTACTGCGCTGCAATGGCTTGAATAACTTCTGGCCATTGCATGTCAGCGGCTGATAAGGTAAAAAACCAGGTAGGTATACCCAGTTGTCTTATCATCGCTAACGTTTCGATGAACATTTTCTGCCAGTATGGAGGACTTCCTCTGATATTCTTTAGGAATTTATACGCCTGATCTTTGTGGATGAGAGCATGCAGATGTTCGGGCTGCTTTAATCGACCTGCTTTGAGTGTATCTCCTCCAAACTGTTGATTTGTTTGTCTCATGGCTATCTGTATGCTGTCCTGTACATTTTTGTGTTCAACTGCATACTGAAGGGTCATAAGATAGTCGATATCTTTCGCAAATCGGCCATCGTGATCGAGGAGACGCGCATTCGCATATTTAGAGATGGTGAGACGAGTTGGTCTGTCTGGGTCAATGAAGCCACCCTTACCATATGGATATTTGTCGGGATTTGCCATCTCTTCAAATTTGTTGTCGGTTAAGATTGGTATAGGTGTGTTTCCTTCACCCGGAGCTACTGAATATATCTCATCAGCTAGTTCAGTCCCTTCGTGTTGCAAGCAGGAATCATATGGTAAGCCTCGAAGTGCAACTGAACGGTCGATTTCAGCTTGATCTTCATCATCTTCTCTCTGTTGCCTTTCTTGGTCAGTCTCCACATCATCTGCCTCTGAACTATTTTGGTTAGGAGGTTGGTTATCATTGGTCATCTGATTGTTTTGGGGTTGGGGTTGTTTCTTGAGGAGTAGCGACACATAGTGTTGTTGTGGTATAAAGCCTACCCAGATGGATGGATTAGTAGTGGTTACAAGAGTTCGTTGAGGTGTTTTAGATGTAACTCTTCCCAGATAGCTGTCTTCGTGCGGAGATAGGATCATAATAATGACTTTAAACTTGTCACAGATACCTTGTAGGACAATATCATCACCCCACGCATTATCCTTCAATTTAGTGATGTATCTGTCCCACAAGATGTCAGAGGCAAAAGATGGATTGGCAGCTATTACATCCTCAAGCATTATATCCAGATCCTCAGCTGGCGGGGTGTCATGGCTATCGTCATTAACTGAAGTCGTGAGAAAATCTCTATAATGGATCTTATTAGTACCCAGGTAGCTGGCAACTGCTGAACGCAATTGACTTCCGTTGATGTTAGTGATGTCTTTAGACTGCAACTGATGAGCTATGGCATCAAACATACAATTTCCATTGTCAGCCACATCATGAATTTCAAATCCTCTTCTGTTTGCTATTGTATCAAGGGTTGGTTGTGTTGGACTTTCACTTTGAATGTTGGGTGTTTCTAGGTGTGTTGTTGATGGTGTAAGGATTGCCGGTTCCGTGTTGCTGGGCGAATAGTGGTCTCGTTGATGTTCTTGTAAATCGCCATGATTGTCTTGCAATAATATATCTGATTGTGTTGTGTTACTTGTTTGGGCTGATATATTTCTACATTCTGGCGCTTGACTGCACTGTTGCGAATCCTCTGATTGGGTTGTGGGTTGATTTGCAGTGTGGAGAGCATCCCATAGATCCGGTTCTTGTTCTTGCCAATGTCGTGTCCAACTTTCATTGATGTTTACATCTTCGTATAAGACGTTCTTCTTTATCAGTAATTGCAATGCTGTCATTATCTTCTGTGGTCTGATATAATTGTGCAGGTAAGCATGTTTATAAACTAACTTCCTCTTCAGTTTGAGTGGAATCAAATATGCAGTGTCTGGCAATCTGGGAAGCAAGTGGCACATTGAGTTCAACGAGGTGGGTATGTTCACTGCTGGTCCGTGGATGGCTTTCTGTTTTCCTTTGGGAAGAGAGACCATTTTCATAAATGGTATTCTTCTGGCCAGCAGTCTCAATTCTAAATTATGCAAGTCGAGCAGTTCTTCTGGGATACTTTCCAACTGAAGGTTGTTTGCCTTGGCTTGTGGTGGTATGTGGTTGTTCTTGATGTGCCTGTGGCATGTTGAACAAATCCAATAATTTCCATCAATGCTTGCAATTATGAATTTTTCATCAAATACTTTTTCTTTGATGTCTTCGTTGATGTCCTCATATTTAGATATCTTATATAACATCACTGTGCTGTGATATAATAAACGATGACAAGATACACATATGTGTATCGGTTGTTGTTTGGAATGTGTAATGAATTTGTCCATGGCATTTTGAAGGATCGTTACACTTTGCTTTGGTTTGCATCTGGGGGGCATCTTTTTCTTCAAGAGATGTGCGTGACAGGTCTTACATATCCATTGTTGATCTTGATAGGTAATTGGTCTGAAGAAGTGTTGAAGGAGGTTCGGTGCAATACTCTGAACAATGTCGTAGTGCTTCTGGGTGTATCTATTTAAAGAATTTCTCTGATATTCTTTCTCGCAGGAAACACATTGGTACTGAAGTCTTTGTCGATCAACCAGAACTTTTGATGAAGCTTCATTGGAGATGGACAATACAGCATCTTCAGGGATCGTTATACTTTGCATTGGTTTGCATCTGGGGGGCATCTTTTTCTTCATAAGATGTGCGTGACAGGCTTTACATATCCATTGTTGATCTGGATGGGTTGGTCTGAAGAAGTGTTGCAGGAGGCTGGGTGCAATACTCTGAACAATGTCGTAGTGCTTCTGGGTGTATCTATTTAAAGAATTTCTCTGATATGTTTTCTCACAGGAAACACATTTGTACTGAAGTCTTTGTCGATCGACCAGCATTTTTGACGACGCATCATTGGAGATGGACAACACAGCATCTTCAGGGATCGTTATACTTTGCATTGGTTTGCATCTGGGGGGCATCTTTTTCTTCAAGAGATGTGCGCGACAGCTCTTACATATCCATTGTTGATATAGATGGGTTGGTCTGAAGAAGTGTTGGAGGAGGCTTGGTGCAACACTCTGAACGATGTCGAAGTGCTTCTGGGTGTATAGATTTACAGAACCTCTCATAAATTCTTTTTCACAGGACACACATGTGTACCGAAGTCTTTGCTGATCGACCAGCATTTCTGATGACGCATCATTGGAGATAGACAACACAGCATCTTCAGAGATCGTTATACGTTGCATTGGTTTGCATCTGGGGGGCATCTTGTTCTTCAAGAGATGTGCGTGACAGGTCTTACATATCCATTGTTGATCTTGATAGGTAATTGGTCTGAAGAAGTGTTGAAGGAGGTTTGGTGCAATACTCTGAACAATGTCGTAGTGCTTCTGGGTGTATCTATTTAAAGATCTTCTTTGACATTCTTTCTCGCAGGACACACATTTGTACTGAATTCTTTGTTGATCGACCAGCATTCCTGATGACGCATCATTGGAGATAGACAACACAGCATCTTCAGGGACCGTTATACGTTGCATTGGTTTGCATCTGGGGGGCATCTTTTTCTTCAAGAGATGTGCGTGACAGGTCTTACATATCCATTGTTGATCTTGATAGGTAATTGGTCTGAAGAAGTGTTGAAGGAGGTTTGGTGCAATACTCTGAACAATGTCGTAGTGCTTCTGGGTGTATCTATTTAAAGATCTTCTTTGACATTCTTTCTCGCAGGACACACATTTGTACTGAATTCTTTGTTGATCGACCAGCATTCCTGATGACGCATCATTGGAGATAGACAACACAGCATCTTCAGGGACCGTTATACGTTGCATTGGTTTGCATCTGGGGGGCATCTTTTTCTTCAAGAGATGTGCGTGACAGGTCTTACATATCCATTGTTGATCTTGATAGGTAATTGGTCTGAAGAAGTGTTGAAGGAGGTTTGGTGCAATACTCTGAACAATGTCGTAGTGCTTCTGGGTGTATCTATTTAAAGATCTTCTTTGACATTCTTTCTCGCAGGACACACATTTGTACTGAATTCTTTGTTGATCGACCAGCATTCCTGATGACGCATCATTGGAGATAGACAACACAGCATCTTCAGGGACCGTTATACGTTGCATTGGTTTGCATCTGGGGGGCATCTTGTTCTTCAAGAGATGTGCATGACAGCTCTTACATATCCATTGTTGATATAGATGGGTTGGTCTGAAGAAGTGTTGGAGGAGGCTTGGTGCAACACTCTGAACGATGTCGAAGTGCTTCTGGGTGTATAGATTTACAGAACCTCTCAGAAATTCTTTTTCACAGGACACACATGTGTACCGAGGTCTTTGACGATCGACCAGAACTGTTGATGAAGCATCATTGGAGATAGATAATGTTGGGGGTATTTTGTTCATTTGCAGACTCGTGTCGCAATTGCAACAAATCCACTGTTTATCTTTGGGCAAAGATGATGGTGATGCAAAAGGCACATGTACATGGCTATTAGAGAGATTGTGTGCCTTGGTGAAATGTACAAGTGTATATCGATTTACAGAACTTCGGGAAAACTCTTCCTCACAGGAGACACATATGTAGATACTTCTGTCGTTGTTCTGCTGAGTTACTGTGTTATCAGATGAGGCAGCATTTGCTATCGGCTGTTGTAGATGTAATTCTTGACTAGTATCATTTATTTCGCTATCTGTTGATGTTGGTTTAACAGTGGTGAACTTTAATTTTTTCGTCGCATGATCCGTCATTGTAGATATTTTCTCAGTTCTCAGGACAACTGTGTGTGCGAGCGTCAAGGCCCAGCCAGGGCCCAGCCTATAAATTACTTATGAAAAGTGCTACGCATCAGTCAAGAAGAGTACCAACGAAACAGAAAATATGATTCCTCACTCTCAATTGTTCTCCCGGGTTTCTATCCCACTGTCTGGTTCCTGGACGACCGATGAAAG